>PVHY01000981.1:0-33711 GCA_004024945.1 Uropsilus gracilis | reverse complement strand
AGGGACTGAAATGATGTAAAATAATAATAATAATAATAATAAAGCAGGTATTGGTTTAAAAAAATTTTTAAAAAAATAATGTCTCCAATTGCACAGAAAATAAAAGTAAAAATAAACAAATGGAGCTAAATAATCTAAAAGTTTTTCCACAGCAAGTGAAACTATCATTTAAAAGATTCTATACAACGGGAGAAAATTTTTGTTTATCATTTATCTGACAAGGAGTTGATACAAAGTTACCAATACTCATAGAATTCAACAGAAAAAAACAACAAAGAACAAAATAAAAAGTATGGGTAAAGAGCTAAACAGACAATTATCCAAAGAAGACATACAGATGGCCAGAGGTACACTTACAAAAAAATATCATCACTCATCATCCCGGAAATACAATTCAAAGCCAGGATTAGATAACTGTCTCACACCTAGAGACCAGGCCATAACAATAACAAAGATGAGAACAAAAATTGGTGAATATGTGGAGAAAATTAATCCTTGTAGAGTATTGGTAGGAATATTAATTTGTCCAACACCTATGGAAAACAGTATGAATGTTTTTCAAAATATTAAGAATAGATATTCCATAAGATCCCTAGTTGCACCCCTAGGTATCCACTCAAATAATACAAAACACTTTTTCATAGGGAAATATGCACTATTTTTTTCATTGCAGTTCTATTTTTAATAGCCATGGGATGGAAATAGTCTAAGTGCCCAAGTAAATTAAGAAGATATGGTATATACACATGATGGAATATTACTCAGCTATGTGCAAAATATATATAAACTATTGCTGTTGGAACAAAATGGATAGAACTGGGATATTATGGTAAGTGAAATAAGTCAGAATTCCAGATGACTTAGCTTATATATGTAATATAAGAAACAAAAATGATCAAACAAAACCATATAAATAAAAAAATCCTAGGGCCAGGTGTGGTGGCACATGCCTTTAATTCCAGCTATTTGGGAGGAGGAGGTTAAGAATCACTTGAGTCTGTGGGTTCAAGACTACCCTGGGAAACATAGCGAGACCTAATCTCAAAAAAAAAAAAAAAAATCCTAGAAATCTTACTGCAAATTTGAGTCTTTAAGTGAGAAAGTTGGAAGGTGGAGCTCAAAGTGTGGAGGTCATCCAAATGAAATATGTTGGAAGACTATGTGTGCTTTTCTGATAGAAGTGGTGTGATGAAATATATATTAAAGAGTGTGATCTTATGCTTCTCCAAAGAGGAAATACAAATGGCCAATAGGTACATGAGAAACTGCTCAACCTCACTAGCAATCAGAGAAATGCAAATCAAAACCATAATGAGATACTACCTCACACCAGCAAGAATGGCCCATTTCAAAAAAAAAAAACAGGCAGCAACAAGTGCTAGCAGGGATGTGGAGAGAAAGGAACACTCTTATACTGCTGGTGGGAATGCATAGTGGCTGGTCCAGCCACTATGAAAGGCAGTATGGAGGACCCTCAGACTAATGAAAAGGGAACTGCCATTCAACCCAAAATAGCTCTTTTGGGAATCTACCCAAAGAAGACCTCAATGTGGGTACAAAAGGATACCTGTGCTCAGATGTTTATTGCAGCACTATTTGTAATTGCAAGGACATGGAAACAACCCAAATGTCCCAAAACAGACAAATGGATGAAAAAGATGTGGTATATATACACAATGGAATATTACTAATCAATTAAAAATGACAAATTTGATGATTTTATGGTAATGGATATGTGGAACGTGGAAGCAGGTAGAGAGATGGAGCTTCCAATAAGAGGAACACTTCCTATCTCTCTAGCCCCCTCTGGCACACTAGAGGGTAGGCGATAGCACATCTCTCACCTGTAACCCAGCTTCCTAACCTCTTTGCAATGTCCCAAGGGACATATGACCTATTAGTGATGACTGTTGCCCCCAAAGGTAAATTCTCCTGTTATCACGCATCCCCGCATCCTGCCTGCCACATGTCTTCACTACATCATTGTAACTTTTCCTTGCTGGGATATATAAGTAGTTTCTCAGTTTCATTAAAGTTAGCCCTGGACATGCTTCCCAGGATCCCCGTTCTGTGGGCTAGCCTCACAGATCGCTATCAATCTCTTCTGTCTCAGTTCCTTCTTCATTCCGCATGTGACTCCTAACAAATGGCACTCAACGTGGGGCCCAATTTATGGGAACTCATACATGTGACTTTTTACTCTTAACTTTCCCGTCCTCCTCGTTTCTTTTCTTGGAGGTGAATAGCCCCCCTTGCTTATTTAAGCTATAAGAAGAAGAAATAGAAGGCTAGAAAAGCCACCGCTGCCCATGAGCAGTAAATGGAAGAAGAGCTGGAGTGACCAGGATGGCCGGCGAGGCGCTCCAGGACTGGTGAGCATGGGAAAACTCTTGGGGAAAAGAGAGAGATAATATAAAAAGGTTACAAAAATAATGAGGCAGAGTCTGCCTTGATTTATTACCCAGGACTAGGGAAACACAGTTTAAAATCTATTGCATCTGGGTTTAACATAAGAGACCACCTAAAAGACCACCCAATGCCGATGAAATTCTTAACAACATAGTCAGTCATATAGTCTAAAATTTTTGCTAAGCAGCTTCTCCTTCTAGGAGAACTCTGAGTTAGACAGCCTTATCAAATCAGCAACATGTGATAAGAACAAGCAGAGTGCAGTGACTGCTAAGACCAGCAGTAAGTGAAAGAAATGACAGGAAGACATACAAACCTCAAACCCCAGTTGCATGGGAAGTGGTAAAAGGGTTGATTGACCAAGTTCAAAAAATGAATAAAACAAAACAAAACCAGATTTGAAAGTTTACAAACTGGAAGTACCAATGATATGTCTAATACAATTCGTACTGTACCTCAAAATATCAGATTCAATATTTCAAAAAAAATTATTTCTATGTTTCCTTCACCTAAATTTTTCACAAGTCCTACAAAGATAATAAAAACATTATTCTTTTGGTACAAACTTGCTGGATAAGAGTAATAGATGTAATTTGATCAAGGGTGTGGTTAACAAAAATTTAGGACCTATAGCAAAAATGGACAGTTGTCATTTTCCTCCCCAGCTGCAAGGCCAGCATGACAAAAATGCATCCCTAGGTAGAATCAGCTCATGGCCAAAACCTCACCTTTCTGGGAGGATTACAATTCCCCAAGGTTCTCATTCCAGCCTCACTAACAATCTAAACTTTTCAGATCCTTGCAACAAATCTACTGGCACCTCACATTCTCTGTACAAGGCTTAAGGCCACTATTAATTTATAGCAAATCTACATCAAAGATCAAAATATATAACTATACCCTTCATGTACAACAGAGGGCTGATAGCAAAGTGCCAGTGCTAACTTGTGTACAGCCACCTTATACATAGTGGATCTACAATGCTACTTTTAATATGATTGCTGTTTATGGGATAAGGTTTTATCACCTCATGTCTAAATTCTTCCAAAAGTGGATCATTTCACCTTCTTTTGCTTCGTTCCTCTTAACAAGTTTTGATTTCAGTTCATCTTAATGAACCATGGTCGAATGTTTACCCAAGGCTCATCATAGATGTCATGGCCTGCTTGCTAAAGCACCGATGATGAACATTCTTCACAACCCTACTGTCATTTTTATATGTGCTCATCGCCCTGGCCACAGCCACTGTTGCAACAGTCTCCTATCATACTGACATCCAAGCAGCTAAATGTCTCAGCAAATACAACACAACTGTCATCTATGATTCAAAAAATTGGCCAGCAGACATCACCTGCAGCATGAGACTGACTCGTTGCAAAAAAAAATAAAAAAAAAACTGGACTCTATACAAATTGTTTTGAGACAATTGCAATTGCATCCATACACTTGCTTGATTTTGTCTTGGTTTAACCATTTGAATTGTGGAACTCATTTAATTTGTAAAATGTTGATTGTTACTGTTATGCTGACAATTATTATTCTCTTGTTATGACTAATATGCATCAACCTGCTAAGGTCTCTCAGGTCCTTTTTAAAAGTTAAAAAGAGAGAAATGTGGAACGTGGAAGCAGGTAGAGAGCTTCAGATAAGAGGAAGATCTCCTATCTCTCTAGCCCCCTTTGGCACACTAGAGGGTGGGCGATAGCACATCTCTCACCTGTAACCCAGTTTCATAACCTCTTTGCAATGTCCCAAGGGACATGACCTATTAATAATGACTGTTGCCCCCAAAGGTAAATTCTCCTGTTATCGTGCATCCCTGCATCCTGCCTGCCACATGTCACTGATGCTTTGCTACTTCCTCATTAAATCATTGTAACTTTTCCTTGCTGGGGTATATAAGTGGTTTCTCAGTTTCATTAAAGTTGGCCCTGGACATGCTTCCCAGGATCCCCATTCTGTGGGCTAGCCTCACTGATCGCTATCAATCTCTTCCATCTCAATTTCTTCTTCATTCCACACATGACTCCTAGCATGAATGTACCTAGAATAAATCTTATTAGCAAAAACAAGTCAGAAAGGGGAAAAAAAACAGAAACCAAGTGGTTTTACTAATATATGGACAACCAAACAAAAGTACACAAAGGGGGGAGGACCAGCTGGCGAGGCCAGGGAGGGGAGGATGGGGATGGACCCCGGGGATTACAATGATATGAAATATATATATATTAATAATTTTTTTAAAAAGGAGTGTGGTCTTACATCACTGAATTCATAATACTACAAAACACTGGTTTTTGTAAAAAAAATTGGTTTTTCCATTTTAAAATTACCTCAATTTTGAAATAGAAATAGAAATGATAAAAAAGAAACAAAAATATTTAACTATTCCTAATTTATATAAAGAAAATTTATATAAGTAAAATATCAACATATATTAAACAATAGTTTTAAAATCCTTCTTTATATACAGCTTTCTCTGTAGAGAGAGCTATATTAGACAATAAATAGGCCTCACCACTCAAGAAAGCATACACTTGATAGGGGTTGTCTTGCAAGAACTAATTTCACTTCCTAAGTATTTTCTGCATGTGCTACTGAAGTAATGTTATATACTATGGTTTAATATAAAAAGGTAAAAATGATACCATTTCAATGCAATAAATAATAACCTGGAGGCTGATGAAATATTTAGTCTTGCTCAGCCTGCATTAGGAACCTCTTTTGACCCTAAGAAAACCAAAAAAGGAACAAGCTGTGAGGGATAATTTCTTTTCAAACTAAGGAATGAAATCATAGGGCAATGATAAATCATGGGGAGAAATTTTTCCAGTAATGTGATTACTAACTCCATGGTCAGAGTGCCAAAAAGGGAAACTGACTACATAAACTTATAGCCTTCATGACCTAATCTTGTCTGCTACTAAATTAACTCAATTGGTATACTTTTTTTTTTTATTCTAGCAACCAACCAGCTGAGTTAAAGGAAGAAAAACAAACCTGGGATAATCATGTTCAGTCACAAAGTACCTTATTTGGTTTCACTGCAATTGAATAACATTTCTGGTGAAGCTGTAAATGAAATCCTCTTCTCTTAACATCTAATCAAAATTCACAGCCAGAAGCAACATAGAATGAGTGTCCAGTTAAAACATTAATTATTCTGGTGATAAAACAGCCTCAACAGTGGGTTTCAAGCAGACACATTCTTTGTGACCAGAAATGCTGAAAGCATCATGTTCACCCTTTAATGATTGAACATTTCAAATTAGGTAGGATGGAGGGGAAATAAGTCCTCCATTTCCCACATACTACTGGATAACATGAGAGTCAAAAGAAAAAAACGTGAATTTATGGTTCTTATTCTTCAAATGCTAAGAAAAAAATGAGTTCAAAGGGGTGATTCCAAATTAAAAGAATTGATTGCTTCAGCTCCATTTAGTCAACTGTAGACTGTAGGTATTCTGTTGCTGAAGAATTCATCTGACAGACTACTGGTATTTGTTAAATTTAAAATAACCTTAGACCAACTCATCCATTCTAATGTTTTCTGTAGGAATGCTTTTGACAGGCCATCAACATGAAGTACTGCAAGCACCACCATCACAAAGAAAGAAAACAGTTCAAAACTCTAAGCACTGAAAGGTCTTTGAGCATAGTGATCTGGAGAGCTATTCAATAATTTACCAAACATTTGATCAATTTTAGTTGACCACAAATGTGTATCTCCCTAAATTATTACTCTGTTAGCACCCATATTCAACCCATTCACTCATCAAACTTGCCTATTTGCTGCTTCAGGATTAACTCTAGTTTGTAAACCTTCTCTCTTTCCCTGCTGAAAGTGCCTTGATCTGTCCTGGAAACCACCCAGTGCTTGATGAGAGAATACTAAGGTAAATAGGTAGTGAGACAGACTTGACAAATCCAGAAAGAAAGGTCTTTCTTTACAAACACTCTTATTTTATAGAGAGTGTGGCTGGGTTCACAGGCAACTGACTCAAAGACTGAGTCATTATTCCTCCTTGCCCTCTGCCTAGACACAGACAAATTTGGTCCCATCTTTCAGATCTTGACCTACATCATTAAAACACCCTCACACAAACAGTTTCTGTTTCATCATTAGTATCAGTTTCTTTGCCCTCAAAGATCAGCAGCTTCCACCAGAAGCAATATATTAAAAAATCAACAAATTACTGAATAAATATTTGGGAAATTATTTTATTTGTAAATAAATCAGTTACTACCAATTATGCTATATTTTTTCTACTTCAAAATCTTCTGAATAAAAGACATGTTAGAAAATAAATTCACAATTCCTTAAAACATGATTTATTTTGATTGTTTTTTTATGCCATCTTGTAACCACAATCCTTCCTCGGGGTATATAATCTTAAAGCCACTGCACATACCCAACTGACAATTATTTTTGTGGACGATAAAGCAGCAATGCTTTAAGTGGTTCAAAGAAGCATCTGTTACCATAAGTAGCTAAAGCAGCTACCAAATAGTCACAAAGTTGGGCAAATTTTGCTACCTAGTGGAAATCATGTTTTATTTGAAATCTTTTGAGATGTTGGACTGTTAGAATAATTCCCAAAAGGAGAATATGTCCCCATTAGACCAGAGCTGAAATCATGCCTACAGTTACACAATACTCTTCTGATGATGTGGAATCACCAAGCACATTCTAAGCAGCCTTTGTCAGTCTAGCCCAACTTCCAAATCTACCTGGCTTGGTGTAGGACAGAGTCCACAAAGTCATTCGCCTAGAATTAGAAATAAAGACGATTCTGAAGAAAACTTTATCAGCAAAGGGAAAAGAGAGGATAACATAGAAGTTTCTTTAAATGTCAAGTTTAAATCTTTAAAGTAGAGAGATATGAATAGTGGTGAGGTGGGGGAAAATGGGGACATGAAAGAAGGAGGGAAAGGGAATAAAAATGGAAAAGGGGGTATCCACGTTGTTAAGAGAGAAAAGGAAGTGAAGGAGGGACCACAAGAGAAGATAATATATCTATGCATATATATTATATATAAGTAAATATATATTTAAAAATACCATTTCAGCAACAGTGGGTGGGATGTTCTGTCCTGTCATCTATTATCCAGTACCTGCAAGAAAAATGTTTACAAAACTGTTAGCTATCATTTCCCTTAAAATTCTTAAAAATTATTTAACCCTTACAACATGCAGCAATCCTTATAATGATCACATATTTAGGGAACACATCAGTAATATGAAAATGTTGACTATGTTTTTAATCACATTAATTTATTTAATTATTTTTTCCCAGAAAGAAAAACAGAAATACTGGATGATCCCACTGATATGTGGGATGTAGGGAAAGCAAATACAAAAGGACAAATAAAACTTAAAGCCAACAAACTGTCAGTATAACTAAGCATAGAGCAAGGGAGGGGAAGGAGGGTAAAATTGGGGGAGGGATGGACACAAGAGAGTACAATGATGGATTATGGGTGACTTGGTGATAGAACCTTGGAGTATATAATGATGTTAAAAAATATGCACATGTGCAATCAAATAATAATGTTTTTGAACGTGGTGTTATTAATTATGTCTGTGACTCCATTATTCATACAAATTATTTGATATAAAGAATTGTGTATATATGCAACCTACACATTGTTCAATTTTCATCATTTCTAGGAGAATAATGAAAATTTCTAGAATAACATATAAACTCTATATACTCTAGATCACTGATTCTCTATCTTAGCCTCACATTAACTGTTCAAAATTAGAGATTATAGGACAGAAACCTTAACCAAGTGGCCCAGAACTTTGAGACAGACTTACAGGAGCCACATACGCTTTTAGATTTATCACAGTAGTTTCTAAAAACCACTTTTCCTAGTTATATGTTAGTAGTTTCTAGTAGATTTTAATTCCAAACATGGTTATTGGTAATATATTGTTATTTATTAAGGTAAAAGGAAATGGATGCTAAACAAAGAACAATGAACCAGTGAAAAGAAAGCCCGGATTTTAATCTTGAAAGTGATATTAAATAGCACTGTGACCTTGACAAGTCATTTGCTCTTTAGGTCTCAGTCTCTCAAAAATAGAGAGTTTTAGATTAAATTTCTAAGTTCACTTACAGGTGAAAAATCTGTGCTTGTATGTGTGGTTTTATGTTACAGTAGCCAAAAGAATTGTCTAAAAATTTACTCAAACTTTTAAATGAATTTACCGGCAACATTTTTAGCTAGTTCAATGTGTCCAATTCTAAGGTGAATTACTGCCATAACAATTGTTAACCAAGATAAATATATTTCCTGTTCGGAAAATCTAATTCCACTTGATAACTTCCACCAACATAAAAGGAAATAAATTCTCATGTTCAAACTAAAGATTAAGCCTACAAAAAGAAAGTGGTCATATTTACCCATTGATAAATCTAGCCAAAATAAAAATATTCATCACATTTTTCAAGTGTATTTAACCTACAGTCTTTATGGTCTTTGTCTTCTGACATAGCTACTCTCCCATTCAATTTATTTCTTCCATTCATTTTGTTGTTGTTGTTGTTGACCTTTGAGATTATTGCCCAAAAACTGATGGACAAGAGTTCATTGGTTTTGAATTTTAACTACGCCCTTATTTTCTGTGTAGGGAGAGAAGTGTAAAACTTGAAGAGTCGATTCTCAGTATGTGACTACAGAATTATAAAATCCCACTCAAGTTGAATACAATTTGATTTATAAAATTGTATATATAAAAGTTCTACTAAAACTCTTCATGAGAACTGAACGACACTACTAATGTTGGTTGAGAAATCAAGTATTATCACCATTTCCTAAAGAGACCTAGAAATTTCTACCAAAAGTAATTATCAGCTATCCTGTTACATTGTTTCCTCTACCTGAGAATAAGTTTTTAAAAAAGTAAATAACACAAAATTTCAGGATACAGTACCACACAAATAACAAAGTAGTAATGCAATAACTCTTTTATTAATGCAATAACTTACACCTAATTTACTATTTGAAAGATTACCACTTTGATGGTCTAACTTTTGTAAGCCCTTAGAACATTATCATGATACCTGTTAAGTTTTTATTTTCAGTGTTACTAAAATCACCATAAAAAATGAATTATAGAAAGCCACAGAGATGTGGCTGTGGCCCCATGGTAGAACTGCTAACACAAGAGAGGAGATGAACCAACCACCTGAGGAAGACTGCCCCAACAGGAAACAAATGCCTGCACCACCAGCACCTGAGAGTTGTATTCCCAAACTAAAATATCAGAACTGTACAACACAGAACCAACAATACATGACAGATACCAGAAAGGATCTTGCCCTGTATAACAAGTTCCTAACACTTGGATTGACTATCCACCTTAGCTATTCCTAAAGATCTGAGAAGCCTCATCTGTTGCTATCCAGGAGTGCAAGTCCTCACCCAGGAGAAAGGTCATATAGTCTCAGGAAAGACCAGTGGGCCAAAAATGGACCAATAACTTGGAGTGAGAGGAACTGGACTGACCAGAGGGGCGAGGGGGACTAGAGGAATAGGGTGGGAAATGGGGACTCAATATGGAAGGGAGGGCCAAAAACCTAAAGGGAATGACACCACACAAATGTGACTAATAATGTATGAATATTACAATTTTTTTAAATGTCCATATATTGATGATGAGACTAAGATCTGACATTAGGAACACTGGAGTAGAACAACCAAATATCTATTCAAAGATTTCTATTTTTATATTATCTTTATTCTATGCATCCAGACTTAATTTACTTAGCATAGCCATATTTCTTCATTACTTTCTTTGTCCAAAGGTTTCCAAATTAAATGCAATTACTTAAAAGCAATCAATTACACAGCTACGATAGTTTGAACCACAGTTGGTCCCTAAAATACCTCTTGATCTTTTTTACCAGAACAAAGTGTAGTCAAGTTTGAAGAATATTTTAAGAGGCTCTAAATCAGATTAAGTGCTGGCTTTCAGGTCTTGATATCTCGGAATGCTGCCAGATAGCAATCTCTGCGATTGAGTCATTTTGCATTAGTAGAGCTTGTTCCTATGATGCCCAAATGACTCATGGCTTCTAATTCTCTTAAAAAGAGCCATGAGACCTGCAATGTTAATTACATTATGGGACAGAGTAGAGGAATATTCGATGGAGATGGACCCCAATTATGCCTCTCAGGCTCCTGTCTGCTGATTCATTTCGGAGAGCACATTTGTCCTTACAGGGAAGACATCTTGGTTGCACACCACCAGGGTTTCATACTTTGCAAGTACATCTCTAACAAATGAAATACAAGCTAACATGACTAGAGTAATTAAAACATACATAATTTGGCCTCATCTGGCTCAAGCTGCAGTAGAAAACAATTGTGTTGGGCAGCAGCTGCTGGGTGTTTAAATGGAATACTGAGCATAGATTTCATTCTGAAAGGAGCATATTATAGGAAATGGTCATTTCCCCTGAGCATGAATGATAAATTTCATGGACAGCCTGCTCTAAACAATGTTTGTTTGATGGAAGGAGATTTTGTTATGACTTAACCAGATACAACCCTCATTAATCAAGGACTGCTTGATGTCTGTGTTCTTAAAGGAATGAAACAAAGGATTTTCATTTAGTGAACTTTGTCAAAAAATACTGTGAGTCTTATCCACAAGAAAATCTCTTCTACTTCTCATATTATCCATCAGCTTTTGGGGCAACATGTCTTTGCTGAAACAAAGGAACCCAATTATAGTCACCTAAGACATATTTCTGGTTGTTGTGTAGGTTGTACAGATCATTGGGCTTAATTCTCCACTTACGTAGAGCATGCTTAGTCCATAGATAGTCAAATGTTTTGAAAGGATTTGTGCTTTTTTTCAGACTCCAGAGAATGTATTCAGCTTAGTAATTATTTTCAACTTAGCTTAAATTAAACTCTAAATTCTAAGAGTTTCTAAGGAGACAACATGAATTAAGCCAAGTTAGGTCCCAAGGGAAGGTTGGTTAGGCCCCAAGGGAAGGAAATGTTACTCTACATTCCGTGTCCCATGTTTCTGAAGCTTGCTGCACTTACATGCTGGAAGACATGCTGTCCTGTAAGTCGTTTCCTAGGTGCAAGTGTGAAAGCAAAACTAAGATGCTGACATCTGTTGAGCTCAGAGTCACAAGAAGTGGGCCCATCACCTCAGACCTTCCAAGTAAAAGCCAGCAAAAAAAAGAGAATGGTTTTTCTAAGGCCAGGACAGAAAGGCCAGCCTCTGAGAAAGCAGGAAAAGGAGAAAAGTAGAAAGGAGAACTAGTAGTGGGATAAAAACAGTGATGATGGAAAAGGGGGCCTTTTATTCTATCCAGATTGCCCTGCTATTGGGAAAATCACAAAACTTTTATTTTGCTTCATGTAAACCATACATGTAGTTCATACAAATATTCAAACAACAGAGCTAAAACCAAAGTACTTCTTAAGTGTCCTCCCTGAAATTCCAGGAAACTCCCCGGGGTCACCACTGTGGTTAGGGTTCTGAGCCAAGTCTCTGCAGATATTTGGGAGATGGGGCAGATGGGGCTAAAATCCCAATTGCATCCCACACATGAGGATATGTGCCCTGATATGAGGCTTGGAGCTGACTAGTGGGGGTTATCCCTATACAACTCATTGAAGACTAGTTCATTACTTGTCCAGAATCATTGCTGAACATGATTATACATATATTTAGATATATCTTTTAGCTTAGTATTTTAAAATATGTATGCTATTTGTAACATGCTTTTTTATATAAAAAATGTAACTTGGGGGGAAAATGTACCTTGGAAGCAAGTTCAGAAAACAAACACACTCTCTTTATAAAAAAAAGTTTTTAAAAAATTTAAAAAAAAATATTTTATCTGTATTTTCTATTTCAACCCTAAGATGTCCAAAATATCTATTCAGACTATTTCCAATATTTTGCAATATCATTACCTGCAATATCATTCTCAATGAAACTATGTCCATGATGTGTTGGAGGAATGCGTAGCTCAGGAGTAGGTTTGTTCTGTAAGAATATCTCATAAACAATACTGACAGCACTGTAGAAGACAGAGCATCTGTCCCTGGAAGGAGGACCTTGCCCAAGTCCCAGACTTTAGGGACCCTCCACTATGACAAAACCAACAACAACAAAAAATAATACATGATGGAATACTACGCATCCATCAAGGAGGACAAACACATGTCATTTGCAGCAACCTGGATGGAACTAGAAAGACTCATATTAGCAGAAATAAGCCAAAAAGAAAAATAGAAGTACAGGATGGTCTCACTTATATGAGGGATATAGGGAAAAATCAAACAAACAAATAAAAATAGAAAACAACCAATGGGACTGAGGAGGAGGGGGAAGAAGGCAGGGGAGGTGAAGAGCACAAAAGATCAGGATAGTTAACAAATGTTAGTGAAGTGGGAAAGCCCTGGGGTAATAGATAGATAGATGATAGATAGATAGATAGATAGATAGATAGATAGATAGATAGATAGATAGATAGATAGATAGATAGATAGATAGATAGATAGATAGATAGATAGAACAACAAAAAAACACACACACACTTACTATATATCGAAACAGAACAACAGGCCAAACAACCGACAACTAAACATCAACTTAACCAAACAACAATTAGCAGAAAAATGGGAGGAGTGACTGAAGGGGGGATACATAGGGGGGATATGGAGGGAGGAGGAAGGGGGATACAGAGGAGGATATGGAGGGAGGAGGAGGGATCAATTAATGCACAATTGTGACAAATCAATAAAATGAATTAAAAAAATAAATTAGAAAGATCACCCTGCCTTAAAAAATATATATATGTGGGCTAAAGAACCCCTGGACTTAGCCACTTGAAATCCAGCGCTCTGTGCTGGCATGAATATTCAAAACCTAAATAGTCTAACTATTAGGTGACTAACATTGGCTAGGTCTCAAGGGAAGGAAATGTTACTCTAGATGTCCCATATTTTTGAAGCTTGCTGCACTTACATGCTGGAAGACTTATGGACATATCACTGCTATCCTCAGAGACAAACACCAGTCCACAGTGCACAACTGTTTTGAAAGGAACAAGTCATGTGAGAGAAAATTTTAAACCACCAAACATTTTTCTCTCACATAGCATGAAATCAGAACATATTCAATATTACTACTGTCCAGGAACTCTGACTACCCACTGCCTTGCTTTTCTTTTGTTCCAAGAAATACAAATCAATATGGCATTCATAACAGTTACACACGGCAGTTTAAGAACACTTTACAATACTAAACATAAATATAACTCTTTAAAATCTATTAAGTATATCTGTAGCTTTAGATATATCATACAAAAAATAACAGTAATTATTTGAATTGGCAACAAGAAGGACTTTGAGCACTAGCCTGTAGTTAGTTTACTTTTATGAATGTATCTGGTCCCATAAAAAGTCTAACAAACTCAAAATATTTAATTAAAAATGTTAAATGTCTTTTAACTATTTTAGAATATTACCCATTAATACAAAATATTTAATTTTAAATTTTTTTGTTTGTATAACTTTTAAATATTAATTTAATGATATTAAACTTTGGTTTTAATATTTTAGCTTTCAATTTTAATAATTACTTTTATGGTGAAAAGTGAAAATAACCTTGAAAACATAAACAAAAATCCACACAAGAAAATACAAAAATTCTAATTTTTCATTTAATATAATGTGCACTTTTATGAAAATATATCCATTTTACATACTTTCAATACAATTACATTTTATCTTTAATCTATTACTTCTATCTATTTAAGTAATAGATTACTTTAATCTATAAATTTTAGTGAATATTCACTAAAATAGTGATGATAGCATATATAAGAAAAATAAACAGTACTTTATAAATATAGTAAAGTAAAGTTACATATGTAAATTATCTATTAATCATAGGAATAGTGCTGACCTACCTCAAAATATAATGAATAATAGTTAAATTCAGCTCTCTGGTATTTTACATATTTTCAGCTATATGTACATATTTTGCTATGAAAATAAATTTGTAAAAGTAGATTATGACACATGTATCAACATATACATGTACATATTTACAAATAAAATTTATTAGCTTGATTTATAACTTTTAAATACTGAGATCTAAGGTACATGGGTCTCAGCTTGCATTGTTATCTTGTCTTGAAAATCCTTTAGACCATCTTGGCACTGGTCATTTTTTGCATTAGACTTGATTTTATTTTGTATTTCACCTATTACCAAAGTCTCAGAGATTATTGGCAACCAAAACATGCATATGTCTATACAATGTAAAAAATGAATATACAATGTAGTAGAAAGTAAAGTTATTAGAAACTGTAGAGTATTTGCTAGAAAATTCTAACCGTGGGAAAAGAGTACATATTAAAAATATTAAAATATTGAAATTTCTGGGAAGTCAGCTTCAAAAAAAGAAGAAATGAGAAATATAAAACTTTTTCATTTTGCTGCTATAATCCTGTATGTATGAACCCCAATGGAAGTTATAGATATTGATTTTACCTTAATTAAGAAATACACAGGCTGGATGTGGTGGCGTGCACCTGTAATCCAAGCACTGGGAGGCTGAGGCCTGGTATTGCTTGAGTTCATGGGTTTGAGACAGCCCCAGAAAACATAGTGAGACCTGGTCTCGAAAAAGCAGCTGGGAGTGGTGGTGAGCACCTGTAATCCCAGCTATGTGGAAGGCTGATGATGGGAATCACTTGAGTCTGCAGGTTTGGGACTACCCCAGGCAACATAGTGGGCCCTTTTCTTAAAAAAAATTTAAGAAACACACAAATTTTTCAAGAATAGCAAAATACTAAGAAAAAACTCTCATGTAGGTGTTTACAGCCATAATTATAGTAAACGCTATAGTGAATTATAGTTTTTCTTTATTTTTGGAATTAACTTAGAAAAAAAGTTGAAATAAATCAAAATGCAAGTTAATGAAAATAACTGTGCTATCTAGAAAGTGATCTTTTGGTGATCTAATCCAAGAAAATATCAAAGAAAGATCCAATTTCTTTTGCAAGAAAGTTAGGAATTTGCAGCTGCTCACAAATTTGACAGTGGTCTTCTAAAACTCTGATCCATGGGGTCAGTAAAATAATGCAGTTATTATTCTTGACTGTTCTTGACTGTACATGCAGAGAAGGGACTAGAACCTGTTAGATGTAAGTCCTCCATAAACATCTGCAGCACTGAGTAAATAAGATCTATCTCCAGGACATAAATAGGCACTGGGAGGTACTGGTGATTGAATGTTCTTTAGCATATGCTAGAAAGGTCGTGGCATTCTCCTTGCTAGAAAACTCTTTATGGGAACCCAAATTCTGAGAAAACTATTAACTGGTCTGGAAAATAGTGTCCGACCAATTTTTGTAGCCTTGCTTTCCTTCTTTAATTTCCCCCAAAGCACTGGGTCTAGTTTTTGGCACAAAATACCTTTCTGATAAATTGGACTTAATTAAGCTAGAGTATAGGCTAAGTTAAATTAAAAGAGCATTTAGTTGCCAGCAAATCCATTTAGAGTTTTAAAAATATTAACTTCTTGCTAGATATTGCAAGCTCAGCATATTTAGAATGATAAAGTTTTCTCAAAGAGTTGCAGGCAGGGTCAATTGGAGTAGATTCTACAGTATAATTTATTACTATAAAAGGAAAAATATTCTGTTGTACTTATCATTTCATTCCCTGCACACTCCAAATGGGGTAGGAGAAGGAACAAAACACTATTTTCCAGACAGTGGCTCATCATACAGGTCTCAAGTTAATCCTTGCATAAACTTTCTGACAATATACACCAACCTCTCTCAGTCAGGGTCAACTATGCTGCACACTTTGGAAATTTTGATTGAAGTATTGCCTTTTTATACATCTCATTTTTCAAGGATAGCAAATATTAAATTCATTTTGAGAACAAAATAGAACATTTCAATGCTAGACGTGATGTTATCATTGTCTGTAGCTGTCAAAACAAATACTGATGGATCAGCAGACCATCTTGTTAAAAGAGCTTTACTCCAGTGTTGTGGAACTTACAGGCAATTTAGTCACAGTGGCTTATTCAGTCTAGTACCAGAGCATCATTTAAAATAATACATTCATATTAAATACATTTTTTATTTATGAGATAAAATCCATGAGCTCATTTACTAATGACAGGTCTTAAGTCTCACATAAGTAAATCACTTTATATTTAATTTATAGAGATATAAGATTATTCATCAAAAATCTATGCCATGGTTTAAGCCCTATAAATTGGATATACTTTGTTTTTCCAATGAAAATAATGTTTGAAGAATGAAAAGGATCTTTATTATTTTATTATTGCAAATTGAGTGAATGCTGCTTTCTCAAATTTTTCATCTTATTTAGTTATTACAATAAAATCGGTAAAAATTTCACAATAAGACATTATATGATGGCCCACTTGCTTTTTTCACATTAAACAGAATAGGATTATATTTCAATGTAGGAATTTCTCATAACTTAATGATAGTATGAATACTTCCACTGAGCAGATCTGTAAGACTACTCATTCACTCATACACAAACATTCACCCCATGTCCATTCTAATGCAGACTATGCACAAAGTTGTGTCAGGCTGGCCAGAGACAATATTAGTTATTAGATAACACTTGGTTTCAGATGCCCTTATCCTTCTTTTTAATATCCATTGGTTTCCCAGTTTTCCCTCACCTGGCACCCAAACTTCTTCCATTCCTCCATGTGGGAAAGCATTAATATGCTTAAGGAACTAGGTGATATAAAGTTTCCAATCCCTTCTCATGATTCTGGGTTCAAAAAGGTATGGGATCAAAACCTGATTTTATGTTGGCTTTCCCTTTTATAAAATTAGGAAGTGCCCATATTTAAAAAATGGGCAACAACAAATGCTGGCATAGATGTAGAGGAAAAGGAACACTCTTATACTGCTGGTGGGAGTGCAAATTAGTCCAACCACTATGGAAGGCTGTGTGGAGGATGCTCAAACAATTGAAAGTAGAACTATCATTCGACCCAGCAATTCCACTGCTGGGAATCTACACAAAGGATACAAAAACACTAATCATTAAGGACACCTGTACGTGAATATTTATTGCAGCACTATTTACAATTGTCAAGATATGGAAGTAACCCAAATGCCCCAAAACTGATGAATGGCTGAAAAAGCTGTGGTATATCTACACAATGGACTACTATTCATCAATCAAAGAAGACAACCTTATGTCATTTGCAGCAACAAGGATGGAGTTAGAAGGAATCATGTTAGCGGAAATAAGTCAGAAAGAAAAAGAGAAATATGGGATGGTCTCACTTATGAGGGATTTAGGAAAAACAAACAACAGACAAGAAAAATATAAAATGCCAGAAGAACAGAAACATAGAGCAAGAGAGGGGGAGGAGGGAGAAAATGGGAGGGGAAGGGCACAAGAGATTGACATCACTCATGCGTGATAAGGTGATGAGAGAACTTCGGGGTTGACAATGATGTAATACATATATACATGTGTGTATTTACGTATATATATACAATCAATAAAAAATAGGAAAAAAGAAAAAAATAGGAAGCGAAGGCCTACCTCACTAACCTGTTCAGAGTTAGAGAAGTTGACATGTCTAACACAACGAAAATATCCCTTCTCTCTTCCTTCTATGGGTTCAAATTCAAAAGATACAGATGGCCATAAAAGGTCCACCTCCTTGTTTAGAGCAAACTACAGAATTCAGATAACTGTGCTACACCTCTCCAGAATTTCTGAGAATTTCAACTCCAATTTTAGAAATAACATTTAAATTTAGGGACATGTAAAGCACACCTTTAAGTCACTCTACATATCATCTTAGTTCATTCTAACAGAAATCCATTAAGAAGATGACATAATGATGTCCTGATCAGAAACTAAGGCATGGAGATTTGTCCCACTTCACTGAGAGAGAGAAGAAGTTCTGAAACTAGGTGGGGAATACTGCATTTACCCTAAGTGAAAGAATATTAAAGATTTGTTGAAACAAAAAAGCAAGTCAACATTTTGTGCATCTGATACTAATAACAACTATATTCATTAATTAAAGAAACATATTACAAAAATCTACCTTGACCCATATTTTCACTGTTGAATCACTGGTATTCAAATTACATAGAGAAAAAAATAATATTCATAGGATTACAAAAATGTAATATATTGACTTTTATAAAGTCCAATTTACCAGGTAGGTAAATTTTCAGGTTTTTTTTTTTTTTTCTCATCTGTTCTCGAGCATCTAGCAGAGTTTCAGAGTTGGTCTGCCATGATGATTTGCAACCTGGTTTAGTTCTGATGGGGTAAGGTGAACTATTTCTCATGCAATTAGAATATACCACCAGCCAAATGTAGAAAGAAAACTTAAGCTTGCAGAGGCTTAAATTTTTTGGAAGGCATATGAAGTCATCAAATCAGGCACATAGAAATATTCCAAATGAGAGAATTTGTACCACTAGTTGAAGGCAAAGAGAAGTGAGGAAGGTGTAAGAGTGAGAAACTGATGAAATAAAGATGCTAGAGATTATTCAATGAACTTTCTTGAACACCAGTGGACTTAGAGGGTCAAATACACTCATATGAATGACACATCATTTTGACCTTGAGAGTCTGGAGTAAACTGGAAAATTTTAGAATTAAAAACAGTTCTCTCCATCTGACATACAGAGGATGATATGGAACTAACATCCAATTGGTAGAGGCTCTTCCTTTCCAGGTATCATCAAATATGGTGCAAACCCAAGTATGTAAAATTGCTATAAATATCACTGCTTCTAACTTCAAAAAATATAATTTTATATTGAATTTCCACAGTCACAATATTCCTTTCCTCTCCCTTCCTGGTGAGTCAAAAAAGACAATGATCAGATAGCAATCCTCCAGAAGCCAGCACCAGTAATCCATGTGAATCTGGATTGACCAATAGCCCTCATCAAAGGTGTCCTTTCCAAGGAGAAGATGATTTTTGCTGTGAATTGAATCTGTTCCCCCTAAATTCATATGCTGCACTCTAAACTCAATATGACTGCTGTTTGACTATAGGAAGTTTAGAAGTTAATTAAAATACAGTAAAGCTGTAATCTGATAGGACCATCACCACGTAAGGGCACAAAGAGAAGGTAACTGTCTTTGAGTCAGGGAGAGAGGCCTTGTCAGAAGCCAAATCTTGCCAGAAACTTGACCTTGAACTTTGTAGCCTCCATAAGTATGAAGAAATAAATTTCTATTGCTTAAACCAACCAAACTATGATATTTTGTTATAGAAATCCAAAAAAATGCTCAACAAGGATTTTGTCAGTATAAAAAGAGGGGAGAAACTACAAAAGAGGGGACTATGTTGGGGGGCTATGGGTGACTTTGATTGTGGTTGCACAACAACCTGGTGGGGCTATCCTAATATTATTGCAATTAAAAGCAAATTAAATCATTGACAATTTTAAAAAAAAAATAAAAACAAGAAGTCTATTATGAAACTGAAGCAGTCTTGGAGGAATCTGGACTATTTTAGAATGCGTCCCAACCTGCCAGATATTAGCTTTCATTTATTGAATTGAAGCCAGGTATTATGTTTTTCACATACACACATGCATGTGCACACACACATGAACACACTATTACATTACATTATCAAAGGAAACTTTTTATATTGATGTCATTGCCCCTATTCTACTTATCGATTGGGGCCCCAAAATGGTCCATCAATTTACCAAATTACAGAACTAGTGGATCCAAGATTTTTTAGAGTTAATCCTTTCAACCATTATGCTAAACTGAACCTTTGTTTGAGATTGTTTCAGAAAGCCTCTAATTCTCTATGCTTTCAAACAAATCAGAACCAATTGAACCTCAATCCCCTCTCAATCTTAGATATGTCCATTTTTGTTGGCCACTGGGAGTAGGTAAGCTCCTCAAATGAAGTTATGTAGCAAGTTTCCAACCCAACCTCTATATGTTTTGGTCTTTGAAATATTCAGTACTAACATAAACTTTTCAATTTACTGTAGGGAAACTTACAAGGAGTAGGCATAGAAACATTTAATTCTAATATATTACATCTGAAATCAGTCATCAAAGTGTTCTTTTCCATTTTTTCTTTTTTTTAAACCCTCTATCATTAAGCTCCAACAGACCATCATACTTGTCATACAACAAACACAGCACAACTATCCTTCCTGTCAGAAAGACCTCCAAAGCACAAAATCCCATAAGCACTAAATGCAACTCAACAGCACTTAACATCACAGGATGTTCCTTGCTGACTCTAAGTAAACCAACTCTTTCCTGGCAACACCCATTTTGTCCTGAAGCAATACTGCAGGGATAAAAACTTAAAATAATATAGTTAATGCAAAATATTTCCTCTGGCTCTAACTGTGCCTTTTCTGAATGTGTGCCAAAACAGCTATTAGTGGTGATTAGAAGCGTGAGGTGCCTGTGACATGATTCTCTCCGGAACAAAGAGAGAAGTACCTTTCCACCCTGAGCTCATCAATGCTAATGAAAGAGGAGCAGAGCCCAGGAAGGCATGGACTGAAAAACCAGGAAAGGGACAACTCAAGAACATTTTTCTTGATTAATTCATCTTTGCATGTGGTATGGAAAAGTCAAACAGTAATTTTTTTCATGCTGCTATCTTGATGAGGAGCTAGAAATAAAACAAAGCAAAATTCTAACTCTGTCTATTGTAAGTAGATGCCTTCCCATTCTGAACTAGTAAATTCAAGCTCTTGTCATTTTAATTAGAGAGATCCTAGATTCATTCACATATGGGTAATAAATAACCTCTGCTTTGACATATAGAACTCAAGTAAGAATTGATCCAAGGTACTGCTGCCTTGGTTTTTCCTGGGAGAATCTCAGATTCTCTATAATCATAGGATTATATCTAAATGATAGATAGGAGCTTATATTTTCACATAAGTTTGTTTGGTAATTGAAACCATCTTCAAATTGAAATCAGCGTTAGTATTCCTAATAGCAAATTAATTCTGGGGAAAGAGTTAATATCTGGCCTGGACTGATCTGATTTTTCACATAATACTTAAAAACAAAGTTAAATATAAGTATAGAAGGGATATAATGAAGGTCATACATGACAATACAGAGCCAATATCATACTCAATAGTGAAAACTGAAAGTTTTTATCTCGAGATCAGGAATAAGATAAAGATATCCATTCTCACCACTGCAACTCAATAGTGCTGAAAAGTACTAATAAGAGCAATTACAAAAGAAAGTACCTAGAAGGAATCCAAATTGGGAAGAAGAAATAAAACTATCACTATTTCTAAGTGACATAATACATATAGAAAACCCCAACAACTCCAGTAAAAAGCTACTATTTGTTCTAAAAAGAACAAATTAGTACAATAATATTTTTGGTTACAAAATTAATATACATGAATCTGGTATTTCTAAACACACACACACACAAAAGAGAGAAACTAACAGAAGTCAGGAACAAAATCCCCATTTACAATTGCATTGAAAAGGATTAAGTACCTCGGAATAAATTTAACAAAAGAAGTTATAACTGTAGATTATTAATGGAAATAGAAGATACAATGATATATAAATATTCTTTGCTGATGGTTTGCAAAAATTAACATCATTAACAGTTCTAATTACTTAAACCAATATACCAGTTCAAAGCAATCCTTACCAAAATCTTCACAGAAATAAAAGGAAAATTATTGGATTTATTTGGCACTACAGAAGACATAAAAGAACAAAACAATCCTGAAAAAATATGGAGGCATCACAAAACCAACTTTGAACTATATGGCAAAGCAACAAAAATTAAAACATTATGTTATTAGGAAAAAGGGGAATCCCAGCTCAGTGGAACAGAACTGAGAACTCAGAAATAAAACCATACATATTTGGAAACTAATTTATGAGAAAGTTACCAAGAGCATATAATGGAGCAAGGAAGGTTATTTCAATAAGCAGTGCTGGGGAAATTGGACAATCATATGCAAATATACAAAACTAGACCAGACATAAAAATTAACTAAATATGAATTAGACTTTATTGTAAGATGTGGAACCATAAAATACACAGAAAAGGACATAGACAACATCTCTTTAACATTGGTCTTAGAACCTGCAAAAAAATGGACCAAGACAACATCCTCACTCCATGTATGAAAATCAACTCAAAGTGGATAAAGGACTTAGATGTAAGACTTGAAACTATAATATACATAGAGGAAAACCTGGGCAAAATCCTCCATTAAGTATAATTCAGAAATCCCTTTTTGGAAACATCTACAGATGGCAAAAAAACTGAAGGAAAACATAAACAGATGGGACTACATCAAACTAAAAAGCTTCTGTACAGCAAAAAAGACAACAGAAAAGACTAAAAGAAGCCCAAACAAATGGGAAAAAATTTTTGCCCTCCACAAGAGTGATAAGGGCTTAATGACGTAGATCCATAAGGAACTTACACAACTAAACAAAAACAAAACAAGAAGCCCAATCAAAAAATGGGGACAAGAACTAAAAAGACACTTCTCCAAAGAGGAAATACAAATGGCCAACAGGCACATGAAAAACTGCTCAACGTCACTGGCAATCAGAGAAATGCAAATCAAAACCACAATGAGATACCATCTTACACCAGTAAGAATGGCCCACATCAAAAAACAGGCAACAATAAGTGCTGGCGAGGATGTGGAGAGAAAGGAACACTCTTACACTGCTGGTGGGAATGTAAACTGGTCCAGCCACTATGGAAAGCAGTGTGGAGGATGCTCAAATTAATGAAAATGGAACTACCATTTGACGCAGCAATCGCTCTTCTGGGAATCTACCCAAACGAGACCTCAATGCGGGTACAAAAGGACACCTGTGCTCAGATGTTCATTGCAGCACTGCTTATAATTGCAAAGACATGGAAGCAACCCAAATGTCCCAAAACAGATGAATGGTTGAAGAGGTGGTATATGATGAATTTTTGAAACTTGGATGTACCTAGAAGAAATCATACTAGCAGAAACAAGTCAGAAAGAAAAAGACAGAATCCAAATGGTTTCACTAATATATGGACAACCAAATGAAAATACACAATGGGAGTGTGGGGACCAGCTGGAATGGTCTGGGAGGGGAGGTGGTGGGGGACCCCAGGAAATTAAATGGAGATTAAATTGATGTGACATATAAAAATAATAATAGTAATAAAATTTATTTTAAAAAATATGTTAAAGAGATGGGGACGGACATGAAAAAAATACTTTCATATGTCAAATTAAGTTCCATGAAATGTGAATTTAAATCATATTCAAAAATTAATGCTATTCACTTTCAATCCTATCTTCTAGAAAAAAATTTAACCAAGTTCTAAGATTAATAAAAATAAATCCATATTTAGAAATGTAAAAAACAAAAAATTGGCTTAGAGATGTTCTGGGATTCAACCCCACCAGTAAGGAAATGAATATATATATAGAATATATATATATATATATTCATTATATATATAGAATGTATATATATATTCATTATATATATATGCATATATATTATATATATTCATTATATATGTTCATTATAGACATTCAATGTATTCCCATTTGTGTGTGTATATATATCTATGTATAGATATATCTATGTATAGATATATAGATATATATACACACACAAATGGGAATACACCAAGCTAAAATATTTCTCCAGTTGAAATATAATGAAAACAATACATTGAAAACAATACATTAAGAACAGTTGAACACAATACATTAACAGTTGAACACAATACATACATTAAAAACAGTTGAAAACAATACATTAAGAAAAACAAAACAGCAGTTCTTCAAAACTTAAAAATAGAAATTTATGCAATCCAGTTATTCTATTTCTGAATCTCTACCCAAAAATTACAAAACTAATTCAAAGTGATATATATATGCTAGACACACACACCTGTTTTTATTAAAGCATTATTTATACCACAAAAAAACTGAAAACATCATGACCATCAAGATGATTAGATAAAGAAGAATTGGGATATCACAATAGAATACCACTCAGCTTTCTCAAAAAAAAAGGGGGGGGGGAGGAACACTGTTATGGAAAGCTGTCTATAGGACCTTCAAATTACTGAAAAGGAAATTAACATTTGATCCAGTAATCCCAGTTCTGTACTCTACCCAAAGGATACAAAAACATTAATTCAAAAGCATACCTGCATGCATATGTTTATTGCATTGCAACATTATTTACAGTAGCCAGGATATGGAAACTACCCAAATGCCCCAAAACATACAAATGGATCCAAAAGTTATTGTATATGTTCATAATGGAATATTATTCAGCAATCAAAAAAGATAAATTTGATGCATTTGTGTCAGCATAGGTGAACCTAGAAGGAATCATGCTAGCAGAAAGAAGCCAGAAAGAAAAAGAGAAATACCAAACAGTCTCATATATGGGATATAGGGAAAACACAAACAAAAAGACAAGTAAAACTTAAAACTAATAAACTGTCAGCAGAACAGAAGCATAGAGCAAGGGGGCAACAGGGGAAGAGATGGGCACAAGAGATTAAGATAATGGTTATGGGTCACAAGGCAGTGGGAGAACATTGGTGCAGACAATGATGTAAAATAAATAAATAGTAATTAATTTTAAAAAGCACCTAAGTTGTTGCAGCAAAAATATACTTAATATTATCTGGTCTCACACTGCATTCTCATATCATGGGTTTCATGAAAATAGACAGAAATTTACATTAGCTCTCAAAATGAAACTAACTGTATCTGTCAATGTTTAGTTAGGAAAATGGAAAGTAATCTAAGTATTGTAGCTACTTGTAGAATGAAAGAAAATAAGTCACAGGAACTTATTGAGAAGTCACTGCAAATCTCACATTCCCATCTCACTATGGCTTTATCAGCAACTGTTGCCAAAAGTGGTGATGACTTCCCATCTTTTCCAGTCTCAAAATATTATTCAAGTGACTCTTCAGTGAAATGTAGGTCAGAAATATCAAAGAGATTATTCATATTTCTAGCCATTGGGATACAAATTAGAGCTTAGAGGATTAGTGATGGTGCTAATTACATATCAACATAAAACATCTTGCCTACTCAGAAAAACAAACCAACCCACAATAGGAAAAATGGGTGCTGAGAACTATTCACCTATAGTGTATCATTAAAAAATATAGATCTAACATGAGACTAACAGATACCATAAAAGTATCAAACTAGAAACCAACTACAAGAAAGGTCAAGAAAATTCTCCAATATGTAGATATGGTACAGCACAATACTAAAGTACTACTAAGTTAATGAGAAAAATCAAAGACAAAACGTGTAGTCCAAAAGATCAATTAAAATAAAACCTGATTCTTTGAAAAAAATAACAAACCTACAGCTGAGCTCACAATAAAAAGGAGAAAACTCAAATAATGGGATCATTAATGAAAAAGGAGATATTACAAGAGAAATCCAAAGGATAATAAAAGGTTGCTTTGAACCTTCATATGCAAACAAGTTGACAATCTAGATGAAATGGAAAAATTCTTAGAATTATACAATCACCCAGGAATGAATAAAGAAGAAATAGAAAACTTGAACAAACCAATTATGAGCAAGTAAAATGAAACAGCAATCAAACGCTTATGAAAAGCAAAAGTCCAGGAACAAATGGTTTTATTAGCAAGTTGTACCGAACTATCAAAAATGAACTAATACCTGTCTTGCTTAAAACTCTTGCAAAACATGGAGAATGAAAGAATACTCCCATTTTAAAAGGTCAACATCACATTAACAACAAAACCAAACAGGCAATACAAAAAAAAGAAGAAAGAAAGAAAAATACAGGCCATTCTCCCCAGTGACCACGAATACTAAATTCCAAGGTAAATCTTAGCAAACTGAATCAAACAATGTATCTAAAAGATTATACATTGTGACCAAATGGAATTCTTTGCAAAGACACAAGTATGGTTCAACATCTGAATTTCAGTCAACATTATTCACCAACTCAACAAAAAGAAAGATAAAAACATATGATCACATCAACAGAAACTGACAAAGCATTTGATGAAGTTCAACATTCAATTATGATTAAAACCTTTGAAAGACCTGAGACAAAAAGAAAATATCTCATAAAATAAAAGCCATATGTGACAAATGCATTGCTAGTATCATTCTCATTGGAGAAAGGCTGAAAGCCTTTCAAATAAATCTAGTACAAGACAAGTGGATGGCCAATCTCACTGTTCCTATTCAACACATGTTGAACTGCATCCTAGCCAAAGCAATTAGGAAAGAGAAAGACATAGAAGGAATCCAAGATGATAAAAAGAAGTAAGCAATCATTTTTTGCACATGTTGTGTTTACTGAGAGAACTCCAAAAACCCATAGAAAAATAAAATAAACCAGTTCAATCAAGTAGCAGGATACAAAATCAATACACAAAAGTCAGTTACCTTCCTATAAGAAAACAATCATCCTGAAGAAGAAATGAAGAAAATCATACTGCGTACAGTTGTATCAAAAACAATTAAATACCTGGGGGAAGCCTAGTAAGAGAAGGACCTATAAAAGGAAAATTATAAAACACTATTAAAAAAATAAGTCACAAAGAAATGGACTACACATGGATTGGAAAAATCAACATTATCAAAATGATCATCTCATCGAAAGCAATTTACAGATTAAATGGAATTCAAATAAAAGTCTAGATGCACTCTTCAAAGAAATGGAACAAGCATTGCTAAAATTTATATGTAATCACAAAAGACCCTAAATAGCCAAAGATGATCTGACTAAAATGGAGAAGAATGGGGGTATCATAAAGTCATAATAATTAAAACAGCATGCTACTGGAACAAAAACAGACACACAAACCAATGGAGTAGAATTGAAAGCACACATAAAAATCATACATATATGATCAACTAACCTATGAGAAAGGAGCAAAGGTTATAAACTAGAATAACAAAAGTTTTCTTCAATAAGTTGTGCTGGAAAAACTGAACTGTCACATGCAAAATTTTGGAACAAGACTACTATGTTACAACATGCACAAAAAATCAACACAAAGTGGATTAAAGACTTGGATATGAAACCTAACATAAACTATCTAGAAGGAAACACAGACAAAACACTCCATGACATATGTTTCATGAGCATTTTGAGAGTTCATCTCCAGAAGCTAGGAAAACAAAGGAGAAATTAAACAGCTGGCATTTATCAAACTAAAAAGCTTCTAAAAAGAAAAACAAAATTGTCTGTATTCATAAATGACCTAATAAGTTATGTATAAAATCGAAAAGAAACTATAGGTACCATTTTGAAACTATTAAGTGATTTTAATGAGGTATAGAATATGTTTTCAATGTCCAGAAATTAGTTGTATTTATATGTTATCAACAATCAGATTGTAGAATAAAGCAACACTATTTACAACATAAAAAAAGTAACAGTAAAGAATCTAAGAAATTTTACAAAATCATTATGCTAAAAACTATAAAACAGAGCTTTAAAAAGCAAAGAAAAATTTAAGTGTACGGGTCAGAAAACTCAATTATAATAAGATATCAAGACAAATTTAAAATTTTAAATACCCTAAAATTTTCCAGCAAGTGGTATTTGATAAATTGACAAGCTGGTTTTAAAATTTATATATATATATATGAAGGACATCAAAATCAAAACAATGCCAAAGAAAGAAAGCAAAATTGGATAATTGCCATTATTATAAATCTATAATTATCAAGACAGGGTGATATTGACATTAGATAGATAATTTATCATAGAAGATAATAGCATGTCTAGAAAAAGATCCACACAAATATCGACTATTGTCCATATGCAAATGTCCAAAAACAATTCAGTAGAGAAAAGGAAATTTTCAGCAAATTGTGCTAGGGGGTATGGGGAGAAAGACGGTAGCTTAAAAGGAAAACAAAACAAACTTCAAGTTACAACCCACATCTTATTTTTCTTAATTTATAAGAAACAGATTATGTACCTAATTGTGATTTTTAACTAAACCAGAAACTCCACATCAAAACATAAGAGAAAAACTTTGTAATCTTTCATTAAGCAAAGATTTCTGATGACATTAAAATTAGTCCATATGAAGAAAGATTTGATAAAGTGAGCTTCATTAAAATTAAAAGGTTATTAAAAGTACTGTTATGGTAACAGAAGAAAATATTTTGAAAATGTATATCACATAAAGGCCATGCATTCAAAATATTTTAAGTTCAAAATTTCTAATAAAACATGATTCCATTTTTTTAATGAGCGAAAGAGTTAAAAAGAAATGCCATCAAAGAAGAAAATATGAATGGTATGCAAGCACATGTAAACATAAACAAAGTCACTAGTCTTTAAAGAAATGATACAAAAAGAAATGATTTAGCTATATGAAAAATGGTATGGGTTCCTAAAGCAAACATGTCAAATAGAACTACCACATGATTCTGGAATCCTATTTCTGGAGATTTATCAAAAATAATTGTAATTGTGATTAGAAAACAATATTAATATACCCATGTTCATTGCGCTCAATACTCAAGATGTGTAAACAACCTAAATTTCCCTAAACAATGGAATGAATAAAGAAAAATGTGGTATATACATAAACTGCTATATTATTCAGTCTTTAAAAAGAAGTAAATCATGCGATTTTCTCATTATGGATGAATCTTTAGTTTGTAATATTAAATAAAAGATCTTTCAGACTTTGTTTTTTTATAAGTTCCCACTTCCATTTTTTTTCTTATTCTATATTCAGACCCTCACCCCAGACACAATGCGACTAAGGTTTTGTTTGAAACGAAGGTTGAAAACCTGACTGAAGTGCTACCACCCATCTGACCCAATTCCATCAAAGCACTCCCCAAGGCAACCAGTTAGCAGAGAAGAGCAATGCCTGGGAATCAGGAGGACTTTTCATTCCAGTATTACTCTTTACTCCCTGAGTGACTCAGGCTCTGACCACTGAAGAGATTTATCAGGAACATCTCAAATGCATCTTCCATTTCTAACATTTCAAGATCCATTTCCTGTAACAAGCTTAAAAACAATAAAACTAGTGGTGAAGTTTCCTAAAATAAAGTTTAGGACTTTATCAGTCTAAAGTAGAAGGAATGATCTACAGAAATGACGAAGGGTGTGGGACATCTAAAACACAAACTTATGTCAATGAAAGAAGTATGTAGTAAGGAAAGAGAGAAGGAGGAAAGACACAGAGAGAAAGCAACCAATTATTGGCAGTTTGACTTTCTCCCTGTTTCAGGAATTCAGCAAGCATGGTTTAGGTTTGTAAGGAGTTTATATATAAAAATAGGAAATACAGAAAGCTCAAGATGGCTATATGTTTATATGATAAAAAGCTCAGGGAATCAGGCTGGAGGAAATACGTGCAGAGCGAATGTGGAACTAGTGTGTGAATCATTACCAATCTAAATCAAGTCATGGCATAGTTTTAAATATCTGGAAGTGGTTTATACATGAAACACAGGTTAAAATGTATTCCATGTTCACGTTGTACCCAGCATAGGACAATGATCCAGAAACATGGTAATAAACAGAGGACCATGTGTTATCCTAATAATGTTCCCTACTGATGACTATCCACTTATATGAGTACCTGAACAAAATGTTAACATTTACCAACATCGTGGTGGAGATATAGCTGACTGAAACCTATGCAAACATATATATATGTATAATAAATATATATATGTATATATTTATAATATATATTATTAGGGAAAATAAATAGAAAAGTCATTTCTTCCATTTTCTGAGCCTTGTACTTGGTGATACTTAGGAAAGACGAATATCAATAATTATTTTTGCGCTGTGTCAGTTCTTATGGTCAAAATTTATTTATGTATATATGTATATGCCCAGCAGGCCCATGTGCACACACATACACAGCTTTTCCAATCTGTAAGCTTAGCTTTCTAGCATTAGACTTTTCCACTGAAACAACCTCAGTTAGAATATAATCAGGGGGGGTGGGGAGAAGAAACAAAAAAATATAATCATGGACATGTATGATTTTCTTATTTCAAAATTACAAAGGCTACCTGAGTGGATGTTAAAGAAAAGAAAGGAATTATTGGCAGCACCTTTGTATCTATAAATTCAACAAAAGAAATTTTAATAATTTAAATTGTTTACTTACAGAACTGTCAGACGGAACTATATCAAATTCAACAACCTTAATTCCCTTTCCAAAATAAAAGAAAAATATTTTTCTGTGATCTACTATACCGAAGAAAAAAATAGTCCCAATTCCCACCTCCATTACCTATCATCCACTCTAACTGTTGGAAAAGATGCAGTTGTTCAATTAATTCTGTCAGCCATTCCCACCTCTTGAGATATTATGCACACAATTCCCTTAAATCAATTTCTTTTACATTACAGAGTGTATATATTGGCACTGTAAAATTGAGGTGCAAATCTCCTAAGCAGCCTTCTCACTAATACCTTCAGCTTTCCTTATCATAATAAGTTTATTAAAGTCAAGAGATTAAAAAATAAATAAAAGCAACATCTACTAACATATGCACATGATGGTTAACCATGTTGATGTATAGCCAAGTATTTATATTTCAGACAAATTGTGGAGGTTTATCTTTTCATAATAAACATCCTGAAAGGTAGAGAGAATTTCATTTTCAATCAATGTTGCCTTAAAAACCTTCACAATAGATTGATAACATGTAACTTCAGACTTTAAATTATTAATTGTTATCATAGGTTAAAATAAAACATGAAATCAAGATGAAAGCTCACAGTGAAGTCGAGTTTACAGGAAGTATTACAAAATTAAGAAAAAAGAAATACAGCATCAATAATTCAACAACCTAGTAGATTAAATGTGCATACTGCAAGAGCAAGAAAAATCACACTCAGTTTCTGGCTTTTAGTGTTATAGGAAAATGATTTTTTTAATTGGAAAGGGTAGCAGGAATATGTCTCCAAATGTTTTTTCTTCTACTCAGCTATTAAATAGAGCAAGAAGAAACCATAAATTTAAGAGACACCAAAAATATCATTTTACATCTTAATATGGTAGAAACTTTGCTAAAAGTCAGGCAGAAAGAGCTTAAAAATATAGAACAGTCTCACCTGCTACCCCCAAAGTAAAACAAAAATCCATTTTATTGGAAATAATACAATTATTTTTAGATCTTTAAAGAAGGGTATGTATTGAAAGGAAAATGTAGGAAATGGTCAGTAAGGACTCCTTATATGTAAACATTAAAATATACTAAATACAAAATAAACATTACTGAAAGCTCTGGTTCAATTCAGGTATAGAAAAATACCTGAATTTATCTCCTCCCACAGGATATAACAAATCTACAACTACATAGGAAATAATTTACATGAAAGAAAACCTGAAAACTCTTATAATAAAGGATAAAAGGACAACACCAAGACTGGAAGGAGAGACACAGAGGACACTTTCCACGAATGAAACCCTACCCCATAGGGGTAATTCTCCATCAGGAAAGGTCTGAAAGCTGTGTCACTTTTCCTTAATAAGAGGGAGAGGGTGGTGGCCTGCACCAGGTACTCCAACCCCTCAATTCATCTCAGTGGTTCTAAGTCCCTGCATGTCCAGAATTGAGAGACAGTGAGAAATATGACAGGAAGAATTAAAAAAATAAAACTATAAGGAACAGGAAACCTGTTCTTAAATGGTCTATATACAGACTCACTTGCTCCAGGAGACAGCTAGTAACAAGGGCCCAAATAATAGGTGAAAAAAAAACCCTTAACCATCTTCAGCACATGGCTGAGAGAAAAGTTTAGAGATGATCCCTGAGTCAAAAATGCTTACTTCCCCCACCCTACTAGAGCCTGTGTGTAAGCCCCACTGTGAACTCAACCTACCCATATACCTACCATAGAGTAATACCAGCTCTATATTTTAAAAGCTCATCATAGCTCCATACCTGAGAGGCACATGACAATTCTACACCAGACTCCCAATTGCCATGGGTCAGGCTGCCAATGCAGACAGGCAACAGATATGTATGCCACATTACCAGGTTGGGTCAACAGTTTCATTTACTTGCCAAGCAACAGCAATCGACTGAGGTTAGGCAGTGGCCTGTTTAGCAAAGTAGAAAGTTACTAAACCAAACAGAAAGACCAACCAACTTCCTAATGGAAACAATGAACTAAAAGAAGAAATCAAGAAAATGATCCCATTTGTAATTGTAGCCAAAAAATAAAAATACCTTGAAGAAAACCTAACAAATAATGTGAAGGATCTATAGAGAAATAAAGACAACACAAAGAAGTGATATTACCTAATCATGGACTGGAAGAATTAATATTGTCAAAATGGCCATATTACCCAAAGCAATATGCAAATTCAACACAATCCCTAATAAATTCCAGTGTCATCTTTCTAAGATATAGAACATTACTGAAATTAATTAGACCCACAAAAGGCTCCTAATAGCCAAAGTAATCATGACAAAAATAAGAGGAAAGACAATATAACACTTCCAGACTACAAACTACATCACACAGTTATAATAATCAAAACAACATGGTAATGAAGCCAAGACAGACATACAAACCAATGAAATAGAACTGAGGTTCCCAGAAAAAAAAAAAAAACACTTTTATATACAGTTAATCTATGGGAAAGGAGCCAAAATTATATATTGGGCCAAGGAAAGTCTCTTCAATAAAAAGTCTTGGGAAAACTGGAGATCCACAGGCAAAAGAATGAAACTAGACCACTATCTTAAATCACACACAAAATCTAATCCAAAACAGATAAAAGGTAGGTATAGCTCAGTGGTAGAGCATTTGTCTGCAAAAGAGATAAAAAGATTTGGCTATAAGAACTGAAACTGTAAAATACATAGAAGAAAACAGGCAAAACACTCCATGAGCGAGACTCCAGAGATGTCTTTGTAGATCATGCTAAGAGTAAGGAAAATAGACGAGAATATAAACAACTGTTACTACATAAAGTAAAGAGTTTTCAGACAGCAAAAGAAATTGTCACTGAAATAGATAGCCTACTGAATAGAAGATATTTGTATAAGTTATATTTGAAAGAGTTGATATTCAAGAGCTATACAAAGAATGCATACAACTTGACAAAAATGAAAACAAATAACCCAATCAAAAATGAACAGAAAATTAAACAGACATTTCTCCAAAGAAGATATGCAGGTGGCTAACAGGCAGGCAGGTAGGCAGGCAGGCAGCAGAGAGGGAGGGAGGGATGGAGGGAGG